>CM062396.1:12979906-13006450 GCA_031304145.1 Cardiospermum halicacabum | reverse complement strand
AGCGGCCCGTTAGTCTTTGAATATCTCGTTTGCCCTGCGGTCGGCCGAGGTTATTTATAGACTGTATTTGGTCTAGGTCGATCTCGATGCCCCTCTTGGTGACCAGGTAACCAAGGAGTTTTCCGGCGGCGATGCCGAATGAACACTTTGAGGGGTTGAGCTTCATATTGTAGCGTTCTAGTACCTAGAAGGCTTGCTGGAGGTGGTCGAGGTGCTGTTTTGCCTTTGGGACTTCACTAGCATATCATCGATGTAGACCTCCATCGTCTTCCCAATAAGGTTTGCGAACATACGATTTACCAATCGCTGGTAAGTTGCGCCCGCATTTTTGAGGTCGAAGGGCATCACTTTGTAACAGTACGCGCCTCGTTCCGTGATGAAGGCGGTCTTCTCTGCGTCGGCGAGATGCATTAGGATTTGATTATATCCGCTGAACTCGTCCATGAAGCTCAATAGTTCGTGACCAGCGGTTGCATTGACAACTGTGTCGATATGGATCAGCTTTTCGACTTTTTTGTTTATTACCTTATTGCGATCAGCGGCAAATTTGCGTCTTTTCTGCCTAATTGGCTTGAACTTCGGATCCATATTCAGCCTGTGGGTAATCATGCTTGGGTATATCCTAGTTATGTCTTCGTGGCTCTAAGCGAAGCAGTGACATTTGGTTGACCGAAACTGTATGAGTTGGGACCTTGTCGATGGGTCTAGCTTGGACCCGATTAGTAACTTCTTGTTGCCATCAGACGAGTCGATGGGTACCTCATCCTGTGTCTGCTCCACCTCTTCCGTGCGTGGATCATGCTGTAATTGCTATGCGGAGGCGGTGTGGGGCTTCAGCCCATTAGCATAACAGCCCCTCGATGCGGCCTGATCTACCTTGATTTGTCTGACCCCGAATTTGGTGAGGAACTTGATCATTTGGTGGTAAGTGGAGGGGACTGCTTTCATTTCGTGTAACTAGGGGCGGCCTAAGATGGAGTTAAAGTTTGACGGGCCTTCGAGTACACAAAACCTAGTGTACTTGTTGACGCCTTCGGCCCAGACAGGAAGCTCTATTTCGCCGATGGTATTCTTTGTTTCACCGTTGAACCCAACAAGAACCATCGCTTGCCTAGCGATCTTGGTTTCCTCCACCTGCATCTCCCTTAGCGTGTCGGAGTATATGATGTTGACGGACGATCCGTTGTCCACCAGAATTCTTTTGATCAGGCAGTTTGCTATACCCAGCAAAATGACCAGGACATCATGGTGGGGATTGAGGATGTAAATGCTTTCTTTGAAATTAAATGTGACTTCTAGCTCATCTTCGACCGTGTAAGCCTCTTCTGCCCGCCCGTGGATATTATGGATCTTCCCGATGTTTCTTTTTGCGGCCGAATATATGGCACCGCTCTCGTAAGATCCGCCCATGATGACATTTACTGTTCTCACCATTTGTGGCACTATCGATTGCGTCAGGTGCGCAGCATTGATTGCTGCCTTCGCCTGTGGTAAGAATTGCCTCAGGTGTCCTTGCTTTGGTAGCCGGTCAACTTTGTATTTCAGGGCTACACAGTCCCGAGTATTGTGGCCGAAATCGTCATGGAATGCGCATTGATTCATGGTGTCTCGCTTCTTTGGATCTGAGCATAGCTTTCCTGGCCAATGGACAGTGCGGCCGAGCTTCCCTAATTCCTGCATGAGTTCGTCATTAGTTATGGAGAGGTCGTGGCTGGGTGGCTCCGTTCGCGTCTCGGCTCTTACTGCGTTTGTCTGGTTGGCTTCAACCTTAGGCAAAGGTGCGTGATCGTATGGCACGTAATGTTGATGGCTTCGATCCGCATTTCTGCGGTTGAATCTTTGTGTCTGTCGGTCGCGTTGGTGCGGCGTTGGCTTGCGTGGCGTCCATCTATCATCTTCTTCCCATCGTGCCTGTGCGAAAGCTCGTGACACAGTTTCTTCTATAGTTCTTGGCTTGTACTTGATGAGGTCTGCGTAAAGGTCAAAGCCTAGAAGTAGACCCTTTGCGAACGCTCTTATAGCCGTGTCTTGAATACACTTCGGTATTGTTACTTTCTCTTTGTTGAACCTCGCGATATACGACCGCAGTGTTTCGTTATTTCTCTGCCAAATGGTGTAGAGGTCGTCAGATTGCTTCTCGGGTTTACTGCTACAGGCAAAATTCTCTATGAAAGAGTCTGTTAACTGCGAGAAGGACCCCATGGAGCTGATTGGAAGGTTAACATACCATTCAAGCACCGGCCCTGTGAGCAAATTTCCAAACAATTTACAGAATCCCGCTTCTCTGATCTCCCTAGATATAGATGTCGTGAGCATAGCTTGGCGGTAGTGGGCGATGTGGTCATCAGGATCTGTTGTTCCGTCGTATGTCCTGAATCTTGGCACCACGAACTTATGAGGGAGATCTACGAGGGTGATTTCGTCTGTAAAAGGGGTTTCCATGAATGTGTCCTTATTAGATCTTCGGAGAGGGGCCGGAGCGCCTGGCAAGAATCGGATCATGTCCTCCATTTCTTGCAAACGTTTCAAGACTTCTGGCGTAACTTCTTCCTATGGTTGGGTTCTCTTTGCTGTTGGTTTGGATCTACAAAGACCGGGCGTGGTCGTATCCCTCGGAGCATTGGTTATCAGCCGGGGTAACTCGTTTCGCGTCCGCAAACCGTTGGCGCTAGCTTTCCCCTCTCATTTTCGTCGCTGTTGCGATGGCGGGGTATCGACCAAGAATTCCTCCATCTCATTCCTCTCCATCGAAGTTTGACGGGTTCAATCTACGAATGGGTGATGTCGCGTCCTCTGGCCTGCCAAGAATCGGGCCTGTGTTTACCAGCAAGTCACGGCGGGACGTCAGTTGCGTTGGGTTTTGTTCTTGATGGTTTCTTCTGCCGGCTTGCGGTGTTGCATGGGCCTATCTTGATGGTGGTGTTTTCATCCCTTCCACCATCGCTTTTAGTGTCTTGTTCTCTTCTTCTAATGCCGCTAGTCGGGCTGTCAGTTGGGCCAGAACGTCGACTTGGTTAGACTGAGAAGTCCTATCGTTTTGATTGTGACCTTCCGGCATTTCGAGACTGACAGGGGCTTGTATCGTCATTGACATAATGGCTGCCTGTTCTTCTTCGATCGAAGATTTGATCGGATATTTGATTGTGAACTACTTTGTTATTGGTGATCAGAGAGAGAGGGACCCCATGGTGGACGCCAAAATTGATGGGGTAAAATTTCACTAGATTTTTCACCCCTGCAAGATTAGGGATCTCCTCTCTCTGTTGGTCTCTTTCTGTATCTCCCCTGATCCTTCTGTTACTTTCTCCCTTTATAGCCACCCTTTCCTAATCCATTCAGGAAACCTAGTCATAATAGAAAAACAGTCGGCCCCGAAGAAACCGGAGAAAATCCTAACTGCATACCAACTAGATACCAGAATACAAGTTTCTAAAAGGCCTCCAAATCATTATAGTGGATAGGGTTCTTCTCGGTGTATTTAATGTTTCGGCCCGACATAAGCCTAAAAAACTCGAGACGCAATCTATCATGTGGGGTCCATTAATTCGACCGCAATAAACAGGTACGTGATTATCAATCATAACAGTGAGCCTTTTAGCCTTGTAACCGCATATTTAGACGTACTGGAGACCGTAATTTCCGGCCGAAATAACATATTTGGCCCCTCTTATCTACAAGCGTATTATAGTCCCATCAATCACCACTTTAACCAACAATATCTTACATAATTACTTTATATATTTTAATTAAATTTAAACTCTTTCAACCAATTAATCAATACAAATCACATCATCTTAAATACTCTTGAAAATAGTCTATAAAAAAGTTGATTGAAAAACTGATTAAATTTATAATTGTAAATTTATATAAAATTATTTTTCTACTTAAATTACAAAGATGGTGTAGAAGAGGATGACTCTCCAAATAAATTATAAAATTATATTTTTAAAATTCTAAAATAGAATATAAACCAATAACAAATATAATATTAGTGTTTAGTCTTGAATATAATTTTTTTTATAAAATAATTTTTTTTTATTTTACATAACTGCTTAATATAATTAAATTTAAATTTATATAAAACATACTAAAATATTAGATAAGAAAAAATATGTTAACTCCCGTAAATTATTGTGGGTGTTGTGAAATAGCTGGTAGGTGGATTCCACCACTTATTGTACGTGTCATCATGCATGGTTTGCTTATTACCACTTGACACATATTCATGAAAGTTGTGTATATATATGGATTCTTGGTACGTGAAATAAAGAGAACATATATGCTTCCCTTCTTCTTCTAACATTTGGATCTTTCACTGCTTGTTCTATATATTTATTAAGTTTGTAAGTGAAGACATTTTTCAAGCTTCTTGACTTGTAACTGAAGATAATTCAGTAAGTATCTGAACAAATGTATTCGATTAAATTTATATTTTCATTCTCTTCTACCCCACTTTTATTTTTTTTTACTACACGTTATCAGTACGAGTATGCTCTCTAGTTGCCGCTTTACCGGATCTTCCAGATTAGAAAGTGTCCGGTGATGATGTTTTATTTCTTCTGTGTGTTCTGGGAAATTTTGGAAATTTTTGGAAAAATACCATTATTCACCTGAGTTGAATAAATGGTGGATCTGGAAAGTTTGAAATGATAATATTATTCACCCGAGCTAAATAATGAATTTTTGAAATTGAATTCTGGAAATCTGGAAATCTAAAAGAATGTATTCTTATTTTGCAGAAAGTGAAAAATCTGAAATTTGACCAGCTGGAAGTTTCTGGGAGAAATTATATGAAATGGTGTGATGATTGCGAGTTAATATTAAAAACCAAAGAATTATTTGGGACCCTCAATAAGGAGGTGCAAACCACTAAGGTTGAAAAATGTAAAGCCATGTATATAATTATAACATGGTTGAAAAATATAAAGCCATGTATATAATTATAACACATCTGGTTAAGGATCTCAAAAATCAGTATATGAATATAAAAGATCCTGCAGATCTTTGGCAAGCACTAAAATCCAAATATGATAGCCAAAAAGAAATCATGTTGCTTGAAGCACGTGATGAGTGGGCCAATTTAAGTTTCCAAGATTTTAAAGGTGTGAGTGAGTATAACTCCGCCATGTACATGATTTTGAACAAATTGAAAATGTGTGGGGAAACAAAAACAGACCATGATATGTTGGAAAAGACATTTACCACTTTCCATCCTTCTCAGACTATTTTACATCAGCAGTATCGTGAAAAGGAATTTGTGAAATATGATGATTTGATTGGTTCATTAGATCTTACTGAAAGACACAACCAGTTGTTGCTGAAAAACAGTGAAAGACGTCCTGTTGGCGCCCAAGCATTCTTAGAAGTGAACGCATATTATAATGAAAATCCAAGCCATGGTCGTGGTTACCGTGGTCGTGGTCGTGGCCGTAATTCTGAGCGTTAGAATGATTATAGAAATGGACATGGTAATGGCTGAGGTGGTCGAGGATCTGGAAATGGTCAGGGACGTGGTCGTAATAGGGATTATGGACATCCATATAATAATCCAAATGCTCCCCAGAAATGGAATGTTTACAATGCTAGTTCCAATAAAGGGAAAGAAATTCAGGAACCACCAAAGTTCAATCGTGGTCCTTGTTATAGATGTGGTTCCCCTACTTGTTTTTCAAGAACTTGTCGCGCTCCCAAACATGTAGTTGAAGCTTATCAGAAGCTGAGACGCGAACAAGAAAAGGAAAAGAATAATGAAGCAAATATGGCTGATGTTTTTGGCAATGGTTATACTAGTCCTGTCGACATATCAAATCTGGAAACTGCTGATTTCTTTGAAGATCCTGATGCGAGGATAGATCACCTAATTGGTGATTGAACCGTTAATTACAAGTGAATGTATTTTCCTATTTTGGAATGTAAATATAATGGAATATAATTTTGATTTTGGTTGTAAATATTTGTAAATATTAATGAAAGATATTACATTTCCATTCAACTAATTTTGTGTGTTATTTTATTGAAGTTATGAATTCAAACTAAGAAATGGCTTCACATTGGGATATCTGTTTAGCCGATAGTGCTACAACCCATACGATTTTGAGAGATAGAAAGTATTTTCTGGAATTGATTCCATTTCAAATGAAAGTGAATACTGTATCAGGTCCAGTAGATTTGATCGAAGGCTCCAGAAGAGCTTCATTTGTGTTACCAAATAACACTGAATTGGAAATCGAAAATGCATTATACTCTCACAAATTCAGAAGAAATTTACTTAGTTTCAAGGATATACGAATGAATGATTATCACATCGAAACAGTTGATGAAAATGGTATTGAATACCTATGTATTGTTTCAAGAAAATCAAGCCAGAAGCTTGTAGCTGAAAAATTACCCATTTCATCATCTGGATTATAGTATACAACCATCAAGCAGGTTGAAACACATGCTATTGAGAACCAAAAGTTCTCTGATCCCAGAATATTCCTGCTTTGGCATGATAGATTTGGGCATCCGAGATCCACAATGATGCGAAGAATAATAGCGAATTCAGAAGGGCATCCACTGAGAAATCATAAAATCCTACTAAATGATAGAGACCTGTGTATCTCATGTTCCCAAGGAAAATTGATAACGAAACCATCGTTTACGAAAGTAGGTTTTGAATCTCCATCATTTTTACAGAGAATTCAAGGAGATATATGTGGACCCATTCATCCACCTAGTGGACCATTTCGCTACTTTATGATATTGATAGACACATCTGCAAGATGGTCCCATGTATGCTTGTTATCCACTCGTAATGTTGCTTTTGCAAAATTGCTAGCACAAATTACTCGATTACGAGCTCATTTTTCAGATTACCCTATTAAGAGTATAAGACTTGATAATGCTGGTGGATTTACGTCGAAAGCATTTGATGAATACTGTCAAGTATCTGGGATTGATATTGAACATCCAGTTCCACATGTTCATACCCAAAATGGATTAGCTGAATCATTAATTAAGCGCCTTCAATTAATTGCGCGAACATTGTTAATGCGCTCGAAATAACTAGTAACTGTTTGGGAACATGCTATATTGCATGCTGCAGTTTTGATTCGTATCCGTCCAACTGCTTATAACCAATATTCCCCATTACAATTGGTATCTGCGAATCCTTCTAACGTTTCACATTTGAGAATATTTGGGTGTGCTGTATATGTACCCATTACCCCAACTAAAAGAACGAAAAATGGGGTCTCAAAGACGTATAGGAATTTATGTGGGTTTTGATTCCCCATCAATTATTAGATATTTGGAACCAATGACAGGAGATTTATTTACAGCTAGATTCGCTGACTGTCATTTTGATGAAAGTAATTTTCCATTGCTTGGAAAAGGAAATAATTCTCCAGAAGAGAAATCTGAATTAACTTGGAAGGTTCCAACTCTGACGCATATGAATCCGCGTACCCCGCAATGTGAACTCGAAGTTCGAAGGATCCTACATTTACAAATGATAGCTAATCGAATGCCTGATACATTCAATGATACTTCGAAAATAACCAAGTCTTATATTGAAGCTGCTAATATACCAGCAAGGGTAATTGTCCTAGAAGGACAATCTAAAAAGACAATAACAAACGAAACTCCAATTCCCCGCCAGAAGTGTGGTAGACCCCCTGGTTCAAAAGATACAATCCCACGAAAACGAAATAAAAATGATCTGGATCCTAAAACCACATCTGACGAAATCCTAAAAGTTGATGAGATTACTGAAAATAGCCTCCTAGAAGGAGAAAATAATACGGAAATACCAGAATCGAAATGAAACAATCGTTGATGATTTATTTTCATATTCAGTGGCAATTAGTATTTCATGTGATGATTATGAGCCACGTGATATCCAAGAATGTAAAAGTAGGCATGATTGGAAAAAATGGGAAGAAACAATCCAGGCAGAATTAAATTCGTTGAATAAATGAAAAGTTTTTAGACCCATAGTCCGAACACCTGAAGATGTTCAACCAGTTGGTTACAAATGGGTATTCGTTCGGAAACGAAACGAAAGAAATGAAATTGTGAGATACAAAGCACGTTTGGTTGCTCAAGGTTTCTCACAAAGACCTGGAATTGATTACGATGAAACGTATTCCCCAGGCTTACAGTTGCTGAAAAACTGGAAATGTGTTTAATGGATGTATTTACTGCATATCTGTATGGATCACTTGATTCTGATATTTACATGAAGCTCCCAGAAGGACTTAAATTACCTGAATCTCATCGATCAAAATCTCGAAACTTGTATTCCATAAAGTTACAAAAATCCCTGTATGGATTGAAATAATCTGGGAGAATGTGGTATAACCGCCTGAGCGAGTATTTGGTTAAGGAAGGATACCAGAATAATACAATATGTCCGTGTATCTTCATTAAGAAATCAAGGTCTGGGTTTGCAATTATAGCAGTTTATGTGGATGATATGAATATCATTGGGACTCCAGAAGAGATCCAACAAACTGCTGAATATCTGAAAAAGGAGTTTGAAATGAAAGATTTAGGAAAAACGAAATATTGTCTTTGGTCTGGAAATTGAACATAAACCAAATGGGATATTGGTTTATCAATCAGCATACATTGAAAAGCTTCTGAAAAGATTTAATATGGATAATGCCCATCCGTTGAGTACACCCATGATTGTAAGAACACTTGATCCCAAAAAGGATCCATTCCGACCGAAAGATGATGACGAACAATTACTTGGTCCTGAAGTACCATATCTGAGTGCGATTGGTGCGTTGTTATATTTGGCTCAATGTACGAGACTACATATCTCGTTTGCTGTAAATTTATTAGCGAGATATAGTTCTACACCAAACCGTCGTCATTGGAATGGAATCAAACATATTTTGCGTTACCTGAAGGGTACGAAAGATTTGAGATTATTTTATACAAATTCTGATAAATTTCTGGGTTTGACTGGTTATGCCGATGCTGGATACCTTTCGGATCCGCATAAAGGACGTTCTAAAACTGGCTATATTTTCACGTATAATGGTACTGCGATCTCCTGGAGATCTACGAAACAAACTTTAGTAGCCACGTCCTCGAATCATGCTGAAATTTTGGCATTACACGAAACCAGTCGAGAGTATATTTGGTTGAGATCAATGATCCAATATATCCAGAATTCATGTGGTATCTCCGAAACTACGAATGGGCCAACTGTGATGTTTGAAGATAATATTGCATGCATCGCCCAAGTTCGGGGAAGTTACATCAAAGGAGATTGAACCAAACACATTTTCCCAAAATTCTTCTACACCCACGAGTTTCAGAATACGGTTCAAATTGATGTGAAGCAAATAAGATCCTGCAATAATCTCGCCGATCTATTAACGAAATCGTTACCAACATTAACGTTTGAAAAGCTCGTTTACGAGATCGGAATGCGAAAGCTCTCCAGAGTAGTAGATTAGATTATGGGTATAATTATCAGGGGGAGTTTTTGTAATTGGATTCACCGGCTGTACTCTTTTCCCTTCGTCCAGTTTTTATCCCACTGGATTTTTCTGGTAAGGTTTTAACGAGGCAGTCAAATATCATAAATGGTGAAATCCAAGGGCGAGTGTTGTGAAATAGCTGTTAGGTGGATTCCACCACTTATTGTACGTGTCATCATGCATGGCTTTGCTTATTACCACTTGACACATATTCATGAAAGTTGTATATATATATATATATATATATATATATATATATATATATATATATATATATATATGGATTCTAGGTACGTGAAATAAAGAGAACATATATGCTTCCCTTCTTCTTCTTCTAGCATTTGGATCTTTCACTGCTTGTTCTATATATTTATTAAGTTTGTAAGTGAAGACATTTTTCAATTGTAACTGAAGATAATTCAGTATGTATCTGAACAAATCTATTCGATTAAATTTATATTTTCATTCTCTTCTACCCCACTTAGAAAAGTGGGATATTTTTCTTTTTTTTTTTTCTTTTTAATTCTTTATTTTATTAATATTGTAGTGATATTATTGATGACATAAAATTGAGAAAAACAATAAAGAATTATACTAGTACACGGTATTTACGTCTCTGAAATGGAAGTGGTAGTGATCTAAGAGGCATTGCATTCGGCAGGAAATCCCTGAGGAAATCTCTTGAAATCAGTACAGTAATTATAGATCATGTAGTTGCTCTGCACCCATTTGAGCCTGTCTCGGCCTGTTGAATCAAGCTGTTGAGAGAACCAAGCTGAATTTGATGAACAAGAAGAGGCTCCATTTGACCGAACACAAGCATCTGCCTTGAAGTTTCTGTAGGAAGCTGTGAATGGAGCTTTGGACCAATCTGTCTTCACAAGTCCACCTCTTGTAGCCCAATCATCTGCATTCCACAGAGATGAGTGTATTCTCATTGGTTGATTTTTGGGAAATGGAACTCCAATTGACTCTGAGTTTTTAAATTCTCTGATTGGAGTTCCATCTACTGAGAACACAATACGCTGAGGATTCCAGAGAACAGAGTAGGTGTGGAAATCAGCCGTGGGGTCAAACCACAGATAGAATTGCTGTTCTCTGTCACCCTTTCCTTGTGTGAACACATTCGTGTGAAGAATATAAGGATCACCACTCAGATTCCCCAAGAACTCAAAGTCTATTTCGTCCCATGTTGTTCCAGGCGATTTCAACTGCAATAATTCAAACAATTATCAGTTTTCAGAACATATATATTATAACAGAATATGAACTTACATAATAAGCAGTGACAGTGCCAGCAGAGTTGCCAGGGACAAGCTTGAGTTGCATATCAATGTTACCGTACAAAAACTCGTTCTTAGACTCAAATCCAGACCCAGAGGCTTGGTCTAACGAGAGAGTGAGAAGCTCTCCATTGTTGAGAATCTTAGCACGGTCATCACCCCATGTGAGATCAAAATGTTGATTGAAGTTGCCATAAGCAGATATGAAGGAGCCAATTAGCAGAGAAATGAAAAGTAGAGAGGAATCCATGAATATGGTATATAGATAGATATATCAAAGATGAGAACGTAGAAGAGTATAAGAGTTTACATATATAGTAGGAGGTGTGGCGGTGGAAGATGAGATAAGAAGAGAAAATCAAAGGAAGCTGTAGACAGTTGTTTTTTTGCTACAGTATGCAGAAGTGGCGTGTTTTGGTGGGTTAAACATGCGGTTCTGGTACTTACATGGAGCCAGAGACCAAATTTAGGACAACAGTCGTCAACACAACATCTGAATTAATTGAAAAAGTTGTCTTTTTGTGTAGTCAAGTTCTACCTGTGAGCTGCAAATGGAAGGTTTACAATCAGTAGAGAATCAAAAATGAATAAAAAATGAATTAAAAATGAATTAAAGGGATTGGGGTTGGCATGAGAATCAAAAATGAATTAAGCTTTTAAAGTGGTAACATACAGACTGCAATATTTAAGGAGGAATGTGGTCCACAAGATGAACAACCTAGACAGATAATTAGGTGTTGGAGGCGTCATCTGACTTGACTTATTAGGATGGCTTGGATTGAATCAACAAAGATTGTTAAGTCTTCTGACAAATACTATATTCCAGAAAGCGCTAGTGAACAACAGAATTCTGATGCTGATACACCTGAAGCAGCAATACTTACTCAGACAAGTTCTAAAAATATGGAATAGTTTTGTCACTTGTGATCCGGAATAAATTGGATTTGAGTACTTGAAAAATATGGACCGAGTTAAGCCCAATATAATTTATTGGTTTGTTGTCTTTTGTTTCATTTAGGTTCGTTAAAATTTTTTAAAAAGAAAATTACAGGATTGGAAATTTTTAAAAGTGGGATAGAGGTTTTTAACTAGTGTCGCAAATTAAATAGTTGGAAGTTCATTATATTGATGGTTTAATTAGTATTTTTACTGTATTTACACTTTTAGAGTGTTTTTGAAAAAGTTTTAAAAACTGTATTTTTTATATTATGTTGAATTTTTTAAATTTTAATATTAAATATTATTCTCCAACCTTTGCCATTTATTCCTTTATTAGGGTTTGAATTCTCCTAGCCAAATAAAATTGGTAATTGAAAAAATCTTGACGGAATCTAAATAGTTATAATTGTTTCCGTTTTGCATCTGTTAGTATCAGATCCAGAGTTTATTCATGGCAAACAACACAAATAATCAAGTCACTGCTCTTGAGACTTTAATGGTAGAATTATAAGAATAACTCGCTCATATTAACCTAGCTCTAGAGCATGTATCACACATGAGATTCACGAAGATTAAAGTGAGCGTTTATAGAAAAGAAGAAGAATTCAGACTTTAGATCAACAGGAAGAGTACAAAATAAATGTGGATTTATAAACTTTTTCTAGAACGATGGATGTGAAGGCAAAATGGATTGACTCCAAAAAATAGAGAGGTTTTTCGAGATTATGGATGTTGAGGAGAATCGACGCGTATCGATCATGGCTTATAAACTCAAAGGAGGCATCACAGCTTAGTAGCTGTCCTAGGTGACTGAGAACTAGCGTGAGAGGGTCACACCAATACGAGATTGTGCTGTGATGAAACAGATGATTGAACAACGCTTTCTACTTAATGATCATGCAGAGATCCAGTGATCATTAATTCAAAAGATGAGATAATTGTTGAAAATTGAAAATTTAAAAGATTTCCTACCTTGACTTTGCGAAAGTCAGTGGAATTTTTTTTTTTTTGATAGGATCCCACATCGAAAATATGGGAATTAGGGTGATAATGTTAGTGTGTGTATATATATATATATATATATATATATATATATATCATTGTAAATGTATTTGGTAACTTTGGATTTGGAATTTGATATAAAGTTTTCAAACGTCTAGATTTTTGGTGTGTTCTTTCTTTTATTTATTTTTGCTTTGCATTAGATTATATTTTGACATTTGTTTATTTTTGGATTTATTTTAAGTTACGTTTGTTTATATATTTAGTAGCTAGCATTTGTGCCGTGTTTGATTTGATTTAATTTTTCGCTGCGCACAACAAATGGTATCAGAAAACTAGGTTTTGAATTTCCTAGGGTAGTTGCTAGCTATTAAATATCAGATTGTACAACTTTGGTATTCTGGTTGGATAGTTACGATGGGAGTAGGCTCTTTCAAAATGACTATTATAGTCTACGGAGGCTGGATTTTAAGTGGGACCAATGTGACCCCTCTAGCATTTCCTGGGAGTTTGCCGTTTGAGTACTATTTAATAGTTTACCAAGTTATTAGGATATTTATAAAGCAACTGCTTAGGTTGTAGATCCGAAATGGCAGAATCTTTGTCATCATCTTTATAAAAAAATGATAAATGTTACTACTGCCAAGATTGATGTAGAAAAATTCGATGGTCGAAATAATTTTGGCTTATGACAAAGCGAAATATTGGATGATTTATATCAACAAGATTTGGATATAGCCTTAGAAGAGAAAAACTACAAGATATTAATAAAAAAAACAAGGATAGAATAAATGCAAAAGCATGTGGGGTGATCCGCTATCGTCTTAGTAGGGAGCAAAAGTATCCATTTATGAAGGAAACATCTGCCAATAGTTTGTGGAAGGCTCTAGAGTATAAGTTCATGAAGAAAAGTAATGAAAATCGGTTATATTTGTTGAAGCAACTTTAATGTTTACATTTGAAACTTGGTATGAGTATCAATGACCATATTGGTAATTTTAACTGATTGCTAGTCGATTTGTTGAATTTGGATGAAACTTTTAAAGATGAACAGAAACCTACATTGTGATAGGTTCTCTTCCTGATGAGTTAGATCACTTATGTATTACACTTATTCATGGAAAAGAAAATTTATCTTATGAAAAAGTGTGTGGAGCATTGATGAATTACGAAATTCAAAAATTCGATCAGAAAGAGAATATAGATGAAACAGCAGAAGGTTTTATATCTAGAGGTAGAATTCAAATCAAGGACGAGGGAAAAATAGAAAATCACCCTCTAAAAAAAGACCTGGCAAAGACGGATGTGCCTTTTGTCATGAAAAAGGGCATTGGAAGAAGGATTTCTCTAAATTGCAAAGGAAAAAAAATACTTCTGATGCTAATGTTGTTGAACAAGATGATTATGTTTTGGTCGATTCATCTAATACTTCAAAATTGATGATTAGATTTTGGATTCCGGTTGCACATATCATATGTGTCCACATAAGGAATGATTTTTTAATTTTGAAAAACAAGATGGAGGAGTTATTTATATGGGTAATAATAACTCATTTAAAACTTGTGGGATGTGTTCAATTCGGCTAAAAAATAAAGATGGTTCAACACAAGCGTGGACTGAAGTTCGATATGTACCAGATTTGAGAAAGAATCTTATCTTAATTGGAGGTTTGGAATCTAAAGGCTATATAATGTCTATTAAAGATAATGTTCTTAAAGATATTTCTGGTGCTTTGGTGGAGATGAAAGGTACAAGAAGAAACAATTTGTCTTACTACAATGACAGTACAGTGATTGGATCGACAACAATAATATCTAAAAAAGATTGATGATCCTGATTTGGTCAGGTTATGACATATAAGATTGAGACATGTCGGTGAAAAAGTCTTCAGTGGATTGCTAAATCGAGGCTTGTTGAAAGGAGTTAAAACTTGCAAGTTAGACTTTTGGGCACATTGCATTTCGAGAAAACAAGCAAGAGTGAAGTTTACAACTAGAATACACAATACAAAAGGAATTCTGGATTATGTTCACTCTGATGTTTGGGGACCCACAAAGACACCTTCTTTTAGTGGCAAACATTTTTTTTTTACATTTGTTAATGATTTTTCAAGGAAAGTGTGGGCTTATGCAATGAAAAATAAGAATGACGTGTTCGAAACTTTTCTTAATTGGAAAAATATGGTTGAAGCTCAAGTTGGGAGAAAAATCAAGTATATCAAAACTGATAATGAGGGTGAATATATGACTGATCAATTTAAGAAATTTTTTCAAGATGCTGGAATTACACGTCATTTTACTGTAAAAAAAACACTCCATAACAAAATGGGTTGGCTGAACGAATGAAACGAACATTGCTGGAGAAAGTTCGATGTATGTTATCTAATGCTGGATGAGGTGAGTAGTATTGGGTTGAGATGATTATTTATGCTAGTCATCTAATTAATCGGTTTCCATCTATGACTATTGATAGTAAGATTCCATTGGAAGTTTGGTCTGGAAATCCTGTCACTGATTATTATTCTTTACACATTTTTGATTGTATTACATATTATCATATAAAAGAATCTAAGTTGGATCCAAGAGCTAGGAAATCTGTTTTCGTGGGAATTTCTCATGGAGTAAAGGGATATCATCTAAAATGTTGGGATTCAACAAAAGTTATTGTGAGCAGAGATGTTACCTTTGATAAGAAATCTATGTTAGGAACAAAATCAGAGTAAAAATGTGAGGATGTTTCCAAGCAGGTGGAGTTCAAATAAATAATAAGTCCAGCTAGAATAGCCGATTTGAGTAACCTTTCGGAAATGAAAGAACAAGAAGAGATTCCTACCCAAGAATCTCAACAACAACACAAGTTAATTGCATTAAGTAGGCCAAGATGTAAGATTCGATAACCTGCTCGATTTGTTGATATGGTGGCCTATGCACTTCCAATTGTAGATGCAGAAATTCCTACCACATTTTTAAAAGCAATCAGTTATTTGGAAAGTGGTAAGTGGAAAAGAGCCACGGGGGAAGAGATGCAATCTCTTCAAAAGAATGAAACTTGGGAGTTAGCTTAATTACCTAAGGAAAATAAAGCAATTGGGTGCAAATAGGATTTACGAAGAAAGAAGGATTTCCTAATAGAGATGATATCCACTACAAGGCAGGATTGGTAGTTAAAGGTTATGCTCAGAAGGAAGGTATTAACTATAATGAGGTATTTTCTCCTATTGTGAAACATACTTCCATTAGAATTTTATTGGACTTGGTAGCACATTTGGACATGGAACTTTTCCAATTGGATATAAAAATTGCATTTTTACATGGTAACTTAGAAGAGGAAATCTATATGACTCAGCCGGATGGATTCAAGGTTGTTGGTATGGAAAATTGGGTTTGTAAGTTGAAGAAATCGCTTTATGGTTTAAAAAAATCTCCTAGACAATGGTATAAGCGATTTGATCGGTTTATGATGGGTCAAGGGTACATAAGAAGCAACTTTGATAATTGTGTGTATGTTCAGAAGCTACAAAATGGTGATCTCATCTATTTACTCTTGTACGTAGACGATATGTTGATAGCATCTAAGAACAAACTAGAGATTGACAAACTTAAATCTAAGTTGAATTCATAGTTTGAGATGAAAGATCTTGGAGAAGTTAAGAAAATCCTTACTATGGAGGTAAGTAGAGAGATAGAAGAAATGGGAAGGTTTTGTCTCTCACAAAGGGAGTATTTGAAGAATGTACTACAACATTTTGATATAATTGAAGGATCAAAACCTGTAAGTACACCATTAGCTCCCCATTTCAAGTTGTGTGCAAAATTATCTCCAAACTCTAATGAGGAACAAAAACACATGTCTTCCGTACTCAAATGCAATTGGTAGCTTAATGTACACTATGGTGTGTACAAGACCCGAGATTTCACAAGAAGTTGGTTTGGTGAGTAGGTATATATGAATGATCCTGGTAAAGGACATTGGAAAACAGTGAAATGGATTCTACAATATCTTTTGAAGACCGTAGATATTGGTTTGATCTTTCAAAGTGGTTCACTTGGTCAACTTATAAGTGGATATGGAGATTCTGATTATCTGGTGATTTGGATAAACGTCGGTCAACTACTCGATATGTGTTTATTTTGAAAAGTTATGTAAGTTGGAAGTCTACTTTACAATCAATAGTTGCTTTGTCTACAACAGATGCAGGGTATATGACTATGACAGAAGTTATAAAAGAAGCAATTTAGTTACATGGTTTACTAGAAGAATTGGAGATAATACATAAAAATATCACTATCTATTCAGATAGTTAGAGTGCTATTCATTTGACAAAAAATTCCAGTATTTCATATTTGCACCAAGTATATTGTTGTTCGTTACCATTTTATACTTGGAAATTTTCAATGAAGGAAGAATCCTATTGAACAAAGCTGTGAGTACGAGAATTCTACCGAAGAAAATTGGGACTGCTGAGAATTTGTTAGCTCAACACGAACAACAAAACTAGACAGACATGTATTTTCAAAAAGGTAACCGTTCAAAGGATGAATGATGGTTTTCTAATCCATGAATTTGTCAATGTTGTTTCCATTGAATAGTACCATCCATCAAAACCAGCTACGACAAAAATACATAATAAGGTACGAAATCAAATTATAATTTGTCAAACTGTTTAGTATTTATAAATGGAAAGAATGTGTTTAAAAGGAGAACAAATCCATGCTTAGATAATATATTATGGAATTACAAAGAAACATTTTTTTATATAACAAAAAGAATAAAGAATAATTATACATCGTATTAGGCCTTGCATTCTACAGGTAGTCCTTGAGGAAATCTCTTGAAATCAGTACAGTAATTATAGATCATGTAGTTGCTCTGCACCCGTTTAAGCCTGTCTCAGCCTGTTGAATCCAGCTGCTGTGAGAACCAAGCCAAATTTGAAGAACAAGAAGAAGCTCCATTTGACCTGACACAAGCATCAGCCTTGAAGTTTCTGTACGAAGCAGTGAATGGAGCTTTTGACCAATCTATCTTGACAAGTCCACCTCTTGTGGCCCAGTCATCCGCATTGCTCAGGGATGAGTGTATTCTATTGAATAAACTTAAATATGAAGATTAATGGTGTGGTTTAAAGTTTGAGGTCGTTTGGAGTTCTTTTCTAAGAGTTATGGTGGTTTCAACAACCAAGAGTCACAATTTATGATGATATTTAGTTTTATGCTTTTATATTGTTTTGTTTTATTGTCTTGAATGTTTTACGAATTTCAAAAGTCATATATAGTTTATAAATAGATTTGTGTGTTTTGAGAAATGACAAGTTGAAATAAAAAGAAAAGTGAAGTTCACGAGAAAAGTTTTTTTTAATTTGTGATTGTCAAATTGGTATCAGAGCCAAATGGAGAATGTGATGAGTCAATTGTCGCTACCCCGATTGACGAAGGCAAACTATGAGAATTGGAGCATTCAAATGAGAGCTCTCCTCGGATCTCAAGATGCTTGGGAAGTAGTTGAGACTGGTTTTGAAGAACCAGAAACTACTAATGGATATTCGGCGGCTCAACACAAGGCGTTGAAAGAGACGCGAATGAAGGATAGAATGGCATTGTATATGTTGTTCCGAGCTGTTGATGAGTCGGGCTTTGAGAAGATTGCAAGTGCAAGAACTTCAAAAGAAGCGTGGGATATCTTGGTGACCGTATATAAAGGAGCCGATCGAGTCAAGCAAGTTCGTCTCCAAATTCTTCGTGGCGAATTGGAGGGTATGAAGATGAAGGAGTCTGAAGGTGTATCTGACTACATCACACGTGTCCAGGTTGTTGTGAACAAACTCAACCGAAATGGTGAAACATTAACAAATGCGCGAGTTGTGGAGAAGATCTTGAGGTCGTTAACCGATAGTTTTGAAAATATTGTATGTGCCATAGAAGAGTCAAAGGACCTAACAACGCTCACGGTTGACGAGCTTGCGGGTTCTCTCGAGGCACACGAACAACGTAAGAAGAAAAAGAAGGAAGAGACACTCGAAACCAAGGAGTCAATCAAAGATGAAAAGGTACTCTATTCTCAAAACTTTCGAGGTAGAGGGCGTGGCGGTAGACATCGAGGAAATGGTCGTGGTGGTAGAGGTCGTGGCCAAGAAGGGTATAATGAGCAGAATGAACAATCAAGCCAACAAAATTGGTGTGGAAGAGGACGTAGCCGTGGGAGAGGCGGCCGATCGAATCATTCGAACATCGAGTGCTACAAGTGTCACAAATATGGACACTATGTGAAGGATTGCTACTCCGATAAATGTTACAATTATGGTAAGGTGGGGCATTTTGCCAAAGAATGTCAAGTCGAGAAAAAGGTGGAAGAGACAACCAATCTAGCAACGGAAGTTGAGGAAGGTTTTCTCTTAATGGCTCATAACAAAGTTAACACCGACAATGACACGGTATGGTATCTTGACTCGGGTGCAAGCAATCATATGTGCGGGTATAAACACTTGTTCAAGGAGATGCGAAAAGTTGTAGATGGACACGTATCTTTTGGAGATGTGTCAAAAGTCGAGGTCAAAGGTCAAGGTACGATTTGCTACAATCCAAGATATGTATTATGTACCAGACCTCAAGACCAATATTTTGAGTATGGGACAGCTCATGGAGAAAGGTTATTCGGTACTGATGAGAGATCGGGTACTACACTTGAAGGATAAGAAAGGGCATTTAGTTACTCAAGTCGATATGGGGAGGAATCGCATGTACAAATTGAATTTGAGAAGTATACAAGAAAAATGTTTGCGAGTTGATGTAGAAGACAAAGCATCACTATGGCATCTCCGCTTTGGTCACCTACATCACGGTAGTCTAAAAATGTTAGCAAAAAAGAACATGGTGCACGGGCTACCCGACATGGATTATGAAGGAAAATTCTGTGAAGAATGTGTGCTCGGCAAGCATGCGAGAACCTCATTTCAAAAGAAGGCTGAATATCAAGCAAAACAACCTCTTGAGTTGATTCATACAGATATCTGTGGGCCAATGACCCCCGAATCCTTCAGCGGTAAAAGGTACTTTATTTCCTTTATCGATGATTTCTCACGGAAGACTTGGGTTTACTATTTGAAAGAAAAATCTGAGGCGTTTGAAGTGTTCAAAAAATTCAAAGTGATGGTGGAGAAAGAAACCGGTAGACATATCAAAGCCGTATGATCCGACAGAGGTGGTGAATATACTTCGGCGGTTTTTATGAAGTATTGCGAGGAGCATGGCATAAGACGATTTCTATCTGCACCGTACACTCCTCAACAAAACGGTGTTGCCGAGAGAAAGAACCGGGTCGTTCTCGACATGGTTCGATCGATGTTGAAGAGCAAAAATTTGCCAAAGGAACTTTGGGCAGAAGCTGTGCAATGTGCCATTTATGTGCAAAATCGATGTCCACATGCGAAGCTGGATGATCAAACACCACAAGAGGCATGGAGTGGACAAAAGCCAACAGTCTCTCATCTCAAAATATTCGGTAGTGTAGCTTATGCACATGTACCAGATCAGCAAAGAATGAAGCTTGATGACAAAAGCAAAAAGTATGTATTTATTGGGTATGATGTGAAAACAAAAGGGTATAAGCTACTCGACCCGATAAGCAAGAAGGTTGTGGTGAGTCGTGATGTACTAGTTAATGAAGCAAGCGAGTGGGATTGGGATAACTCAACAGAGATTATCATCAAAGTTGGAGAATTTTCAACTGCTACACCAGCAACTACACCAACAGATCCTGAAACTACTGATGATGAAGATGAACCGCGGCAAGCCAAAATGCGAAGTTTGCAAGATTTGTATGATTCGACAAGTGAGGTACACCTTGTATGTCTTTTGTCAGATGCTGAGAATATAAGTTTTGAAGAAGCGGTGCGAGATAAGAGATGGATAAATGCCATGGATGAGGAGATTAAAGCAATTGAACGCAACAATACATGGGAGTTAGTGGAACTGTCGAAAGGATGCCAGCCCATTGGTGTGAAGTGGGTGTTCAAGAGAAAGATGAACGCTCAAGGCAAAATAGAGCGATACAAGGCGCGACTTGTTGCTAAGGGATACAAGCAAAAAGCGGGAATTGACTATGATGAGGTGTTTGCTCCTGTTGCAAGAATAGAGACAATCCGATTGCTCATATCCCAAGCAGCTCAATTCAAATGGCCGATATTTCAAATGGACGTAAAGTCAGCTTTTTTGAATGGAGTGCTCGAAGAAGAAGTCTATATCGAACAACCACCTGGATACATGATAAATGGAGAAGAAAAAAATGTGCTAAAATTGAATAAGGCGCTTTACGGTTTAAAGCAAGCACCACAGGCATGGAATACTCGTATCGATGCTTATTTCAAGGTGAACGGGTTGAAACAATGTCCCTACGAACATGCCCTTTACACAAAGAAGAGTGGAGGTAACGTGTTATTTGTTGCTCTTTATGTTGATGATCTCATTTTTATGGGGAATAATGATGTGTTAATTGAGGAGTTCAAAGACGCTATGACACGAGAATTTGAGATGACAGATTTGGGTTTGATGAAGTTTTTCCTTGGTTTGGAGGTTAAACAAGGAGAGACGGGTATTTTTGTGTCACAGGAGGCATATGCAAAAGAGATTTTGAAGAAATACAAAATGGCAGATTGCAATCCAGTTTCAACACCAATGGAACCAGGTGCAAAACTTTCAAAGTTTGATGGAGGAGAACGAGTCGACGCAAGTAGATATCGAAGTTTGGTGGGAAGTCTTCGCTATCTCACATGCACAAGGCCAGACATTTCATTAAGTGTCGGTATTGTAAGTCGATTCATGGAGGAGCCAGTTTATGCACATTGGAAGGCAATGAAGCGAATTTTGAGGTATGTTAAAGGGACGGAGTCACTTGGGTTATTTTACTCGAAAACGGAAGAATTCAAGCTAATGGGCTATACGGATAGCGATTGGTGTGGTGATATTGATGATCGGAAAAGTACATCGGGATATGTGTTCTTTATGGGAGCCACAGTTTTTACTTGGCTTTCAAAGAAGCAACCCATTGTGACACTCTCGACATGTGAAGCTGAATATATGGCAGCGTCTTGGGGTGTTTGTCATGCGATATGGCTTAGAAATTTATTGGGTAAGTTGGAGTTACAACAACTCGGTGCAACTGAGATACGAATTGACAACAAATCTGCAATCGGGTTGGCAAAGAATCCGGTGAATCATGAGAGAAGCAAACACATCGATGTTCGCTTTCACTTTATTCGAGATCAAGTGAAGAATGGATGTGTGGAATTAGTGCATGTGGCAAGTCAAGACCAAGTTGCTGATATCTTCACAAAACCGCTGCCGATGGTACTTTTTGAAAATTGTAAAAAGTTGCTCGGCATGAAGGATGGTAAAAATATTTAAGTTTACGGGGGAATTTTGTTGAATAAACTTAAATATGAAGATTAATGGTGTGGTTTAAAGTTTGAGGTCGTTTGGAGTTCTTTTCTAAGAGTTATGGTGGTTTCAACAACTAAGAGTCGCAATTTATGATGATATTTAGTTTTATGCTTTTATATTGTTTTGTTTTATTGTCTTGAATGTTTTACGAATTTTAAGAGTCATATATAGTTTATAAATAGATTTGTGTGTTTTGAAAAATGACAAGTTGAAATAAAAAGAAAAGTGAAGTTTACGAGAAAAGTTTTTTTAAATTTGTGATTGTCATATTCTCATTGGCTGATTTTTGGGAAATGGAACTCCAATTGACTCAGAGTTTTTGAATTCTCTGATGGGAGTTCCATCTACAGAGAACACAATACGCTGTGGATTCCAGAGGATAGAGTAGGTGTGGAAATCAGCAGTGGGATCAAACCAGAGATAGAATTGTTGTTCTCTGATGGGAGTAGGCTTGTATTGTCAATGAGTTTCTAACTACATAGAGGGAAAGTCTACACAAGAGGACGATTTGAAAGTAAATATTTGGCATGATTAATAATACTTTTTAATTTAGTGTGGTTTCAAATCTTTATATTTATATATATATATATATATATATATATTTATTGAGCTATTTTAATCCGTTAGAAAGATAACAAGTCGTATAAAAATATTGGATATTAAAAAATTGGGATAATTTTAAAAAAATCCACGAAGATTTGTCGAAATTCCTAAAAAACCTGCTTACTTTTAAAAATTTTTATTTTACCACTGTTGTTTTTAAGAATGTTAAATTTTTATTTTTTTAAAAAAATTAGACTTTGGTGGAGATCCATGAGACGAGTCTAATGATGGTGGACCGCCTGCAATTGGTGGCTGGACGGAGGAGAAATGATAGAAAAATCAATTTTCGATCATTTTTAATTTTATCGAATCTTCTTCATTCAACCACTAATCACCGAGATACCACCACTATTAGACTCGTCTCTTGAAGCTCTACTAAAGTCCAAAAGTCATTTTTAAATATTTCAACGTTTTTAAAAATAACAATGGTAAAATGGAAATTTTAAAAAATAAGTAGGTTTTTTGGGGATTTCGACAAACCTTCATAGATATTTTGGGATTATCCCTAAAAAATTTATAAGAATTATTAAGTAGATATAGATTAATATAATATAAAAAATAATGTTTGGTGAAATAGTGTCATAACTATATCATGAAATTTATAAATAAAAAAAAAAATCATTATTTAACCATTCTTACAATACGGTGGTGATAATACAGAGGTTTCGAGAATATATATATATATATATTAATTAGTCTTTTACTTTAAAAAATACACAGTGACGAGAAAAAGTAGGAGGAGAATTGCTCACCGTTTTTAAAAGGTATAAATACTTATCTAGCATTTGTATCTAACAAACTTCTTTTTTATTTATTTTAACTCTTAGATTATATGGAGTTTCATTTTAGTCCTTAACTTTTTTTTTTGTCATTTTTAACCCCCCAAACCTATTTAGAATTTTTTTTGCTACCTCAGCTTCCACGTAAGAAAAAATAGCTAAAATGACTCGATTGTGTAAAGTACGAGGGCTAGATTATGGATAAAATGACCCGATTTTGTAAAGTACGAGGGCTAAATTAAAACCACGCATTATTGAAAGGCTAAATTGAAAAATGTTGTAAAGTTCATGGGTTTCAGAGGTCATTATGCCTAAATATTATATTGTAGAAAGAAAGAAAATTTTAGAACCAGCAAAGCAAAACATGAGATGTAACTCTCTCGCATACACAGCATACATCTGCATTTTATATATATATGAATCACTATGAATAATATTTATTCATATTATTTAGGATATATATATATATATATATATATATATATATATATAAAGCAAATTGTGTCAACATAACCATGTCTCAAAATTCGCCATGTGGCACCTGCGTGTCATTGATAGCAAATGAAATATCGCCATGTAGACATCATTATTTCTCTTTCTCTTTCCCTCATTATTTTCACTAATTTAATTAAGCATTGACTTACTCTCATTTCATTTCTTCTTCACCCTTACGTCTTTCTAACTTTTTTATTATTTGTTATTACTTTCACTATTGTTCATTACTTCTAACTCTCTATCCCTTTCTCTTTCTCTTCCTCTTCCTCTTCTTCTCCCTCTCCCTCTTCCTCTTCCTCGGATTCTTTCTCTTTTATTCTTTGAGTCCCTTCTCTTAATCTCACCATATATATATTTTTTCTTTGGATGAGAGAATAATCCCAATAGGTTTGAATAGATCTTCAAAATCCTCTTCCTAAAACCCATTAGAAGTGGTATGGTTATTTAGATGGGACAACGAATGTGGCGATGGTGACGAATTTGGCTGATGTGGTGGTTGTCGCAGTGATTATTGTCTCATTTTTTGTGGGTATGGTCTGAAATTATATTTTTGAAAGAATAGGGCTTTCAGGGATTGTTAAGAGGTTTACTGAAGCTGAGCTTGGAGGTGATGCGTGTGGATAATATATTGATATCACTAAGGTAAGTTAATTTCTTTCTTAGGTTAAATTTTTTTATGGATTATTTTGTAGCATATTTGTGTTTTGAATTGGAAACATTGATGTCAACGGTTGTACTTTAATTTAAACTTTAAGTTTTTCTTATTTATAAAAAACATATAAAACTACTACTTTCTTCAAAATAATTGTATATTATAGTAGTTAGGCTCACTTCTTCACTCTGTAATTCAGTTTTATTTTCCATCTTCAAATTATCTTTTAAATCAAAATGTAAACCGCCTCTCAATCATTGTTATTCTTTTACTCTAATATTTTGTTTTCATATATTTTGAAATAATAATTTTTTTAAAATATTTTTCTTTTCTAGTGTTTTTCTTTTGAAAATTTCAATTTCAAAATTGTAAGATTTTTGATCGATTTCAATTATTTTTATATTCTCTTTTATTATGTGTGACTTCCACGATGACTTTATATTTTAATCTTTTACCATCCTCAAACTTAAAAGTGGTAAGATTTTCATTCTATCAAAATTAACATTTAATTTTTTTATTTGCAATATTTTCTTCTCTTTTACAATGTGGTCATGTTTATTTCATTTTCATGACGATGACTATTATAGGATGAGAATATGAATAATATAGACTACAATTAAGAAATTTTTATAATGATTTTATTTTATATTGTAAATTACTTATATATATATATTCATATATATATATATATATATATATTTAAATTGGATGTAAATAAGTTACATATATTTAGTTATTTGTATTTTATTTCCATAATAAAATTATTTTTAGTTTCTTATAAGTCAATCAAAATCAATTTTATAAACAATATGACTCAAAACAATAATTTTTTATATATTCATTTTTTACCATATAATTTTTTATTTAATTGGATAATTTTGTGCGATTATATTTTTAGAAATATATATTATTATTATTATTATTTTATTCTATTGGCTTTTATGGTCATAATTTTAACTTTTGAATTTATTATTTTAATAATAATAGTAATAATAAGTTGACAAGAGAATATAAAAGAATTACTTTAATTATTCTATAGTAAATAATAATAAATAAAAAAATTTAAAAAGAAATGAAAAGTTACAAAATTCAAAAAGATTTTAATTAATGTTATGATTAAATTAATATTAAAAGAATAAATTAATTTGATTTTGTATTTAATTGACTTGAATAAATAAAATTGATTAAAAAGGTAATATCCTAAAGAAATATTAAATATCCAATAATAAAAGTATAAAATTGATTGGTTATAAAATCAATAAAACTTTCAAATGATGAATATGAAAGTAAAAGTAATGTATGGTATAATTTGAATAATGAATTATATGTTTACTTTATATTATATGTAAATTTGTCACTTAACTTTAATAAGTAGATTAGTTAATCAAATAGATTAGTCGAATTGCTAATTTATCTCATGTACATAATTTTATTGTAAGGTTATCTAATGATAAACTGAGAGTTATAGTAAGGTTATTCCTAACTATGAAATAATCAAATTAAAATAAATAAGTAAATGTTATTGCCCTTTATCTTCTCTTTAGTTCACTATTTGAAACAACTATGCAACTATTAGCGAAAAAGAAAATTCACACGCATATGCAACTATTAGCAAAAAAGAAAATTCACACGCATATGTCCTACCAAATAAGTATATTACTAATTTAATTACTTAATTTTTCTAAACTCTATTATCATCAACTAATATTTTCTTGAAAATTAATTTATTTCTAAAAACTTATATAAAATAAATGAAGCGGTGAGACTATCATATGAATCATTTAGATCAAAATTTCCAAGTTACTTTTTTTAAATTAACTTATTTTACACTAACATGATTATTAAAAAAAATTAATAACATCAACAACCCATTTAAAA